>VNJR01006469.1:333088-373440 GCA_008042585.1 Drosophila punjabiensis
GGGGGGGGGGGGGGGGGGGGAGTTAGGAGCTAATGATGGGACAGATACAGGTTGTAGCCTGTCGGGGGTTTTTTTCCGGGGTTATAAATATCTATGTGTCAGGTGAAGAGACATTTCTGAATCTAAAGAATATTAATTTTTACAGTTACTTTCAAGAAATATTAAAATGCTGCAAATGTATTATTTCTTGTTAATAATTCTCAAGCCCTTTTATGAATTATTTTATTGAATAGTGATGGAACAAGTGTGTATATATATTTATATATTCAGAAGCCTTATTGATTCGGTGTATTTTTGGAAACAAGGCAGCAACCGAAGGGGTCCTTTAACTTATTTCGCTTGAATAACTTTGTTTTCGGAGGCCCAAAAACTACAACCGCATATCGGGGGGGGGGGTCTTTTTATAAATTATGTATGTACAACGATTTCTCCCAATTTTAATGGTTGAGAGGAGCTGAGGGCTGGGCAACAAATCAATATATTATATATTAGTAAGGTAAGTATTAGGCAGGTAAAGCCAGGTAACGTCAGGGATATCCTACATAAAACCTCAAATCGAAATTTTCAGCTTTCATATTCTCTCTCTTTCTCTCTCTCTCTGGGTTTCGTTTGCCGCATTTCCCCGTGGAGAAAAATAAAAAGCTTTTTAGTTTTATGTTGCTTGTTTTGCCATTTTAGTTAGCCTGTTTTTGCAATAATAATCGCGGCATTAAGTCAAAAGAGGCCCTGCAAAAACAAATGCCAAATCAATGTCCATGTGTGTGTCTCTCTCTCTCTCTCTCTCTCTATCTCTCTCTATCTCTCCGTTTATGCACAGCTGCGTCCAAGCTAATAAGGTTATTAGAACTTTCTGCAAAATAATTGTGCTGATAACTTCATCATTATGGTTGCGGCTAACTTTCGCGCTTAAAAACTTTTGCACATACGACGAGTGTATGGTCAACTTTTCCAATCAAGCGATTGTAATTAATTACCTGAGAGCTTGTGGCGAACCTAATTAGGAAAACTTTATTAATTGCCAGGAAACTGACAATTTTAGTTCGAAAGAGAGATAGAAAGAGGGAAATTTAGAACTCAAAGGGTACCGAAAACAGGCTTAAAAAGGTTTATTTCGTTTTTAAATGGTTTCTTGAGCTCCGTTTATTTTTGATTATAATCATCAGGCGAGTCGATTTAGTGCCACATGTTTCTATATTTGCATGTTTCTAGCAACATGTTCTTAGCTGCCTTGTTATGCCTTGCAACATTTTCTTTGGCTTTTCATTTGTTTAAAAACGGTACAAAAAATAACCTGAACATCGAAACCAAACCAAAGGACTTTTGCCACAGATTTAATATACTATATGTATATATTTTTTTTGTAAGCTCTTTTCATAATATTTTGTTGACCGCATCTGTGTGTGTGTGCGGGTGTGCGGTTGAGTGGCATGTGTGTGTGTGTATAGTGTTTTTTTTGTTGTATTTTTTTTTTTTTTTGGTGCGATAAAAGTTGACTCGTGCCAGTTTCGAGCTGTAACCGAAAACGCATACAAAACAAAGCAGCGAAAAAAAAACCAACGAAAGAACGGGAAATGGTGAAATGGCGGGAATGGGGATACAATGTGAATGGGAATTACAAAAACAAGCATCAACAACCACCGTTAGCCTCAAGCGCCAGGAGCGTTCTTCTCTCCCACCTCCCACCTCCACTCTCCCACAGCTCTCTCTCTCTCTCCCCATCCATCTGTTCCCGCCCACAGAACCATAAATTCACCATTACCACGCAGCTACCTCAACACTGCACCTCCGCCCTCCCCAATCCCCAGTCCCCCCATTAAGAGGTGGCAACTAACAAACGCCGGTGACGCAACGGAACTTGGGGAGCGACAACAACCCGATTCCGAACCCGATTCCATACCCGAAACCCAAAAAAAAGCCCGACACGTACCCGAAGGCCAGGGACGGACCTGACCCACTAACCCCTATCGCAGCCAGCCTTTCCAGGTGGCAAAAAGCAGAAAGACACAGCAATAACATGTCTTGAAGATCTCCAAAAGCATACCACAGTCCATCAAGAACATCACATTATATAAATGATCTATCAATCTATGCTATATTTTGGTGTTATATTGATTTTACTTAATTACCTTCAGCACTAATTATTAGTATATTGAAATTGTATGCCAAACAAGGTGATAGACCTTGACATTTAAATGTTATTTATATGGGAGCTTAATCACAGTAAGCGATCATTATCTTTATATATAATTTATGGTTACTTGTGTACAGATATTGTGGCTAATGAGTTATCATGTAACCTTATCTGTATCTGTATAATACATTAAATTATTCGAAATATTATACAGAGATCTATTGTATATTAAATTTAGTTTATAGATTTTCTATAATTTTGATTCTCTTGTTCGTTTCTGAGTTGCGGTTTGGCTTGTACGTTGCAGGCAATAGAGAGAGAGCGATATCAGATAATATTGAGAGTAAGAAAGATAATATTACCTTTTAAGGACTTAAATTTAGATGGCATACAAACGGGTTTAATTTATTTCACAGTTTTCTTTCTGGTGTTTAGGAAGGCTAATTCGAGTTTGATTTGGATAAATTCTTGAAATCCATTCGTTATGTTGTGTTAGGTGGCAATATCAAGTGGGTATCTTGGTTCTATATTTTTTAGACATGCAGATATAGTCCTTGGACTCCTTGAACTCCGCTCCTGTTTTTTTTCGGGGCTTCAACTTCGTTGCCGACTCCGATTCCGATTCCGATCCAACTCCGATTCTGTTTTTTAATTCCGATTCCGAGTCGCGACTCCCGATTCCCGGCGCTGCATGCATCCAACGAAGTGCCGTTATATGCCGTTTTTTTTTTTATTTCGGGGCACACACAAGTGGCAAAAGTGGCATCGCAGTGGCGTCAGGTGGAGGGGTTGCTGTGAAAGATTTTTAATAAAATCGAAGGCCAAAATTATACAAATCACAAAATATTACTCATACGCCATGTGAGCCGCATTTAAATTTATTTTAAGAAAATCATTTAATATTTAATTTATAAGGATATTGAACAAAGCCAGAATTTATAAGCATTCTTCTTTACAATGAGGTAGTTTTTGATGCAGAAATGTATTAAAATTATAATTAGATTATAAAAATTAAGCTTTGACCTGGGATTAAAACCGGAAATGAGGCTACATTTTTTGTATAAAAAGGTAGCATACCTTTATGGGTTCTGATTATATTGCTAACGGAACTTGGTACTTAACCAAGCCCCCTCGCCCCCACCCCCCCTTTATTTTTTTGGAAGACAAAGTTAAGTGTCGCCGCCGCTGGGCGGACTAAACGACTTCCCGCCCACAAGAGAGGCAGAAAGGCAAGGGCAGCAGCAGCAGCAGCAGCAGAAAGGAGCAGAGGGAGAAGAGGAGAGAGCGACAGCAACACCGACCGTTAGACGAGGCGACCCGTCGACCAAACGACCGACAGCCGAGCCAGAGCGAAGCAGTGGAAGAAGCAGGAGAAGCAGCACAGCGCGGCACAGCAGCAGCAAGGGAATGCGTGTGCCGACGACGACGACGCTATATACACGGTGCCGAGCAACAAATTGAGTCAGTATCGCACAAACAACACTAACGGAAACATCAACGTGAAAGCGAGACGGACGCCCTCCGTCCCGTTATATGCTGTGTCTGTCTGTCTGTCTGTCTGTGTGTTGAGAGCTTCGAAGTCTACGTTGTCGTCGCGCACTCAAAAAACAATAAAAACAAAGCAACACCAAAAAACAACAAAACATTATTAAAAAAAAAAAAACAAACAATAATACGGCAAAAAAACAATTGCAGAAACTTTAACAGAAGTTTCCCACCACACACACACACACCTCGCACACAGGCGCATACAGACACGTATGTCAAAACAATTAAAAGCAGAGAACAGTAACTGGCAGCATCAGGACAACGAGAGAAACAGCAGCTTAGATCGTGAGAGAGCGCCACACTACCCAGAAAGTCAGAGAGTCAGAGAGAGGATCGCCAATAATCAGAGCGGCTTAGTGCCGTTACTTTTGAGCCAGCCCGAGGGCAGTGAGCAAAGTTTTTGACGTTTGACAACTGCAATCAGCTCTTTGGCACTTTTTGCTTTTGGGAAGTTTGCAACTCCCCCTCGGGCCAGCAAGAGAGAGAGCTGTAAAAATAGACGCAGGCAGAAGTGCATAAAAAACGTCAAAATTAATAGAGTCAAAAGAAAAACCGACAAAAATCAGCAGCAGCAGCAGCAGTAGCAGCGGCATCGGCAGCGGAGTTGAGTTGAATGCTCTTTTCGTCGTGAATCGTCGTGGGTGTCGCGTCCTCACACACAAACACAGACATGCAAACACACATATGTACAGACATATCTATAGATGCATATAAATAAACATATCAAAATTAATTTTTTTTCTTGTTATTCTATAGTTAATATATAAAGTTAAAAAAAAAGCAAATAAAAGAAAAAGCAAATACAAAGAAAAGCAAGTGCAGGCAAAGGCGCCCGAGTGCGGCCAATGGAAATGCCAAACAAAATGCAGCAGCAACAAATTCGACAGCAACAACATCAACAACAGGAGCAGCAGAAGCAACTGCACTTCCCAAATACATAAGTCCACCGTATACCAATACCGTTTTGTGGTCCGTCTTTGTCGCGCGCGTTCACACACACATACACCATACACACACACCTACACATGCAAGTGCATAAATGGCAATATGGACGAGCAGCAGCAGCGGCAGCAACAGCAGCAGCAGCAGCAGCAGCCTGGTATACCAGCACAGTGACACGCGCGTGCCAAACATTGCCGATTTTATCATCAGGCGAACGCCAGCAGCAGCAGCAACGACAACAACTCCAGTGGGACCAGCTATTAACTGAAGGAGTCACAACAATAATAACAATACCAACAACAACAACAATAATAATAACAACGAACATTGCTGAAAGGCGTCGCCAAATATCAAAGTGGGTACAGCTACTACTACATACTACTACTTCTACTATTATTATCTATTACCTCTACATATTACTAACCACTACTACCACTGCAGAGCACATATCAACAAAGCGCAATAAGATAGCAGCCAACACACACACACAAGTAACCACTCACTGCACATACACATTGCACTGCACTGTACACCCCCAACCGCCAAAACAAATCCCGCATACCAACACGAAGCTATTATAACTGTAACCAAAGTGCAAGCTCCGAGGAGGGGTCAGGGCAAAAAGGAAGCAGGGAGAGAGAGTGCAGAACAAAGGAGCCAAGGAGCCCAGGAGGAGAGAGAGAAAGCAGCGTGAATGCTAAATGAGTTATGAGTGCGCATTCCTCAATTCACAGCTGCAGTTGGCACACACACACACACTTACACACACACACAACCACTCGTAGACAGAGAAAAGCCCGGCTAAAACCCAGATCAAGTGGCTCAAACAGAATTAATTAAAGACTTAACACATATACTCGTACAATGAGAGAGTCACTCGGCGAGGAGCGTAGAAAGCCAAGTTGTACAGCGGGAAATTCCATTTACACCAGTTTTCCTGCCAGTTGCAAAGAGGAAACAAAAAAAAGAACCAAGTTAAGGAGCCAGATGAAGTGGCTTCGCTTTTTATAAGAACTCGTTTATCAATGTTACCATGCTAGATGGTACTTTGCCTTTAAAGTAGATTTTAATTTTTAAGAATCTTTTGTAATGTGTGGAGTAATATCATAAAGAGCTTAGGTATTCTGGTTACATTAGCTTGCCCCTAATTAGTGGGAGAGTCTCTAATAAATGTTAGCCCTAACGGGGGAATGTCCGCATGGAATGACTTCAAGTGCGAAATACTTGACATTTTGGCTCTGTGCAGTTATGCAGATTAGGCCAAGCTGGGCCGGCCAACCACAAGCCACAGGACCGCAACCCGAACCAGAAGTTGAAATAGAACAAGAGCAGTTTCTTGGGGGGTGGCGGCAGAGCAGTAACAGGAGCTTTCAAGTGCTGTGCAATCAAAGACGGCCCAAAGAGAAGGTCCTGCCATGCCGATGACACGTTCGTCAGTGTGTGTGCTTGCCTGGGCTTGCGGTCGGTCATGCAAATGCATAAGGATTGGGTCCTTGAAAGCGGTATATGAGAGATTTAAAACTCAGCCAAACAATGACTGATAGTCGCCAGCCCTTTTCCTGTTCTCTGTGCCACCGTTGTTCATGTTCCTCCTTTGACGCACATGGAAAATTCATGAACAGCCCAAATTGAGTTTGCGGTCGAAACCCCGAAAAACATAACTAAAAATAAATTATTGAGCATGCTGTGTGTGCAACTTTAAGACCATTTGGGGGTTTGAACTTTATGCCGGTCTGACCTTTTCCTAACCGAATTGAGTTTGTAAAGAAGCACCCGGAATGGGACAATTACTAGAAGTGGGTCAGTAATGGCGCTGGTACATCTCAAATAGTTTTTAAAGTAGGCTAATTGGAAAATAACTTACCCTATTAGTGAATAAGTGTGGAAAATATATTATGTTTAATGGAATCTTTCCAAAACACAAACACTTTTTACAGAAATTAGTCTCTAAGCTAATTTTATCTCGTTTCCCAGTTGTTAACAGCTCTTTTCATGTTTCGAAGCACTAAAACAGAAAAATAGTATTTAATTACCCTCCACCAACGAGAATCATTACCTAAAGCCCAAAATAGACATTTCTTATTTTTATTGTAAATAACAAAGATCATAAACTCGATATGTACATATAAATATAATGCGAAAACACCCTCAACTATTGTAAATAGAATGTCAATTGTGTTTATTTTTCAACCTATTAACCAAAAATACATCAAATAAACTTTTAATGAAAAACAAAGCAACAATACTTTGAACCATTCTCCAATTTTCCCCTGAAATTCAGTTTCGTTTGCATTTTTTTAAGTTTTTTTTCTTTTTATTTTTTTTTGCAAATCATTCGCTTTCGCTTTCTACACATTGCTCCCGTTTCATTCCGTCCGTCCCTCTATGCGACACGTCCCGTCACGTCCCAGTCCCAGCCATTCCGTCCGTTTCGCTTGGAATGCACTTGTATAGGAGCAAGCGATCGTGTTGAATGTGAAATACGTCCGCGATGTAGGAATTTGCCATAAATAGAACCCGATTCCCGAACTTAGTTCCCAGTCCCGTTCCCAATTCCCATTCCCATTCCCATTTTTCTCATGCCCAGAAATATCTATGCGCACACCAGGAACTCCCGAATATCTGTCCCCTGGGAATCTTAAGTAGCTTCTTGCTTGGCTAATGAAAAATTGCATTTATTTCCGGATCGAATCTTGATTTATTTCGTTAATCTTTTGAATTTTAAATGTCGATGTCGTTCCGATACCTTCTTCGTCTCCTTCTTCTGTGGCATCCAGAGTCCTCCGCTGAATGGTTAATGACCAGAAAAAGCGAGCAAAGTGAGCGTAATTAATGGAAACTGTAATCAATCATGCGCTCCAATTAACCGACCCATCCCGGTCCAATCTTCTTGTCGGGAGCGCGAGGAGGTACATATCCCAGACTTTGAATGCTAATGGCAGTGATGAGGTCGGGGCCGTAATGACACCGAACGGTCCTGGTGTACATTTCAAAACTCATTACGATTCACTCACTTGTGTCCGAGAGGAGACGAGGAGCAGGAGCAAGTGTCTGCGTCATATACGCTGGATATATGTTTGTATATGCTTTGTGGTCATAGCCGACGAGTCATCATCTCTGATTTCTTAATTTTTCACCATTCACTGGAGCTCCATATTGCCATAATTTCTTTATTTTTATTTTGCCTTTGTTCCCCATGTTCTGCTTGCCATATTTTTTCTTGGAAAATTCAGAACGGAAAGTCAATTATTGGCGAGGCACGCCTCCGAAAATGTGGCGAATTTGGGGGTTGCCTTGATTTAAGTTAATTATTTTTTAAATAACAGATTTTTATTGCTTGTTTGTATATATATTGGGACCTTTTAAAGAGTTTTTTTATTGCTTAAAATATTTTGTTGCCTACTTTTAAGCGTACTTTAAATTGATTTAAAAGCATTACCGATTTCTGTGGCATAAATAGTTAATAAAAATGATTTAACTATTTATTGCCATTTTATAAGTTTATAAGGTATAAATTACTCAAATTTAATATTGTTTCGGTGAATTCTCTGGAGAATTTAGCAAAGAATACCCAACCAATTGCCAATTTAGCATTAAAAGCTGGCCAATACACACAATCTGTTGGCCAATAATAGCTTCTTGTAATAATTTAGCAGGGGGCTTCTCTTATCTACAAAAACATCCATAAATTTGGGCAATTATTATTATTTTTTTTTGCGTTGCATATTGATAAAAAAAGGCCCATCGTTATCTCGTTTATCGATAATTAATTCAGCAAAACCACTTGAGTCAACTTCAGTGTGCCAGCAGCCTCTTTCAGGCTCTGTGTGCGGCTTCCCCTCCGTCCGTTCGCATTTATGAATAACCGAGAACTTAGTTTCATTTATATGGAGAAAGACTTTTTTGGGGCTTGACAAGATTGCTATTCATAAAAATCCCGAGCCAGAGAGAGAGAGGGACGCTCGGACGTCTTTTATTCATACCGATAATTGTTTGAACAATTTCGGTGAATACCAAAAATGAATTCATCGATTGCCTGCGGGCCGAGGGCCTTTTCCTTTTCTTCTCGCCTCTTGCCTCTCGCCTCTCGCTTCTCCTCCGACTTTCGTTTTTCGTGTTTTCGCTTTTCGTTTTTCGCTTCATTTGCTTTTTGGGGGTCCTGTGGGAGGACCCGCATAACCTTTGCCCCCCCACCCCGAGGGGCCATGCTGGGTGTGATGGTGAGTATTTCACATTTGCTGATTTTTGACGCGTCCATTTACTCTTGATTGATTTTGTACGTATGTATGGCCGGGATATAGCATATATAATACGATATGTATATGAATATGTGTATGCATGTGTGAGTGGCGGTTGCATCTACTTAAAAATACATTTATTTCTGCGGCCAACAGTGCGCGAGGTGGAATGAAAACTGATCAAATATTTATACAGTTTGCATAGTCAATTTACATAAGTCCATCAACAGTCCCCTGTCCGTCTGTCCGTGTGTCCGTCCGTCCGTCCTCCTGTCCGTTAGCCTGTCCGTTCGTGTGTATGCTTTTTTGTGAGTGCTTGTCCACAGAGAAAATTAATTGTGTTAGAAAAAATTCTTGGTTTGGTAATTAGTTTTCGAGCTAAACATTTGAATTTAATTATTTTCGATATTTAAAAAATTTCGATAAATTGAATATAACAACATAATCAATATCTTGTTAATTTGTTTGCAATTTAACAATTTGTCCTTAATACATAATAATGATAAAAATATAATATAATAATGCGTTAAATTTAAAACTTTTTGATATTTAAATATTCGATAAATCAATTTATTTTCGATATTTAAAATTTCGATAAATTAAATATAACAAAATAATCAATATTTTGCGTGATATCTTGGTAATTAGTTTGCAATTTAATAATTTGTTCTTAATAATATAATATAATAGTGATAATAAAATTATATAATAATGCGTTAAATTTGATACTTTTTGATATTTAAAAATTCGATAAATAGTAATAATAATAATTTGGTAATATGCTTTCTAAAAATGTATCCTTTATTTTATGCGTTAAATTGAATACTTTTCAACAAATAAAAAATTTAATAATAATAATATTTCTAACCTAACATAGTCCATAAATAATTTAACAAAGAATCATAATTAATTTTAAATATCAAATATTTATTTGTCAATTTTTAGATGTCTTTTCAATTGGTTTTTAATCTCCAATGATTTTTTTTTGGCTTACATTTTAACAGTTTTTATTTCCTAATTCGTAATAATTCGGTGACTTAATTAATGTCCAATATCATTAACTATACCTTAATGTTCTCAGTGTTCGTTTTTCGACCAACCCCCACGACCCCACATCCCTTGGCCTTGCCCGCTCTGAGTGTGTATATATATGTGTGTGTGTCTAGCCGTATCCTGTCTCATCAATGTCAAAGCAATGAACCCGAATATCCATATTGCCAACGCTTCGCTTATTCAATTTCCCCGTCTGTCTATCTAGACCCGAAGAATCCTCACCTCGCCACCCGCAACCCGCAACCCTTAGCCTGTGGCTAATACCCTTTTCAAAAGCATGGCAGTTGGTCGCGGGTCTCGGGTCGGGGGGGGCATTAAGGTATTAACAGCTTCGACTTGGCGCAAAAGGAAAACATCGTTTGTGTGTGTGTGTGTGTGTGTGTGTGTGCTTCTTTTTTGTCCCAACATTGTTAATGTGTCTATATAAGCATGTACACAAAGCATACGCTTGCGGACAGGATAATAGCACTGCAAATTTGCATTGTATTCGCTGGAACAGAGAGGCGGTTGGATAAGTACCGAGGGATGAGGTTAGGTAATAATTTCCCTATTGTTCGCCAGCAACAATACAAAAAAAAAAAAACATTATTAGAATGTTAAGATTATCTAAATGAATGCTACCTTCTTTGATTTCATTATAATAAGAGTTTTATGGGGTTTATTATATGTATATGTGTTATACAGAATCTAGGGTTTAATTTGGGATTTTAAATTGAGAAAAAAAAAATGGCTCTTTAAAGTACGTTATACCATTTGCAGGTACCAAAGTCAGTGTTAACTCAACAATGTCACTTTGGGAAAATCGGTATTAAGATTAATATATTAGTACTGTAACCATATTTTAGATGAGAGTTGATAAAACAATTTATCAATGTTACGGAATAAATACGATAAATGCGAGAAAATACTGATATATATAAGAACAGTATTGTTAACGTAGCGAGATATGTGTTCAAAAATCCATGATATTTGAATTCAATAAAATCGAATAAAAAAACTCAAAATACATTCTACATAGTTTCTCAATAATTTGATGTAGTTTGAAGTTATGCCATATTTATCAATACAAATTTTTCGATATTTAATATAGTACGATATTTTCGATATGTTATCGAGCACAATATTTTTATCAGAATATCATATCGGGCTTTGCCGCTGGACATATCCCAAAAACATCCTATATATTAATTATATCCTTAAAGTCTTTTACAAAATAAACCTATAGCATAAATTTTAACACCTTGGAAAACGTTTTACAAAAATCATTAAATTAAATTCAATAAAAATTACAGCTTGTGTCATTAGTTTTTCCACCATCACTGTACCGTGCGTGCATATGTTAAGTATATACGCACTCAATTAGAAAGGAAAATGAGGAAAATGTGGAAAATGGTAGAATCGTTTATGACTCAGCATAGTGCGTGAAGGAGCCCGCCCGCATTTGGCCATTAAAAATGCTCTGGCATGTGTAATTGTTTTACACACAGTAGAAAGAGATAGATAGAGAGAGAGAGAGGGAGATGCCCAAGATATCGGTCCGTGTTTGATGTCTATAATACACACTATATTGCATGCACACGGCTATATGCCAAATACCATATACTACATGTACTATATATGCGGGTATATCGGTGGCATCCATCTTGACAGGTGCCGACAACTTTTGGATAGCAATGTCAATTCTTGTCAAAACAATTTCTTTGCTTTCCGATTCTCCGGGAACGGGGACACGTGAATTACGCAAGAATAAGCCCCAACTCCAAGGGCATAATGTCTACTATATCCCATAGTCTATACACATATATATATATATATATATATAAATAGCAACCCGCAATCGCAGAGCCTGACACACGTAAAGTAAGTAGGGTTTTCCGTTGATGGCTTCATTAACTTGCTTTTGGCTTTTGACAATGGGTATTATGAATAAGAGGAAAAGCTTGTAAGGCAGTAGGATTTTATTTAATTAAAATTAGTTTGCTCTGGCAAGCAAGCAAGATAGAGATGTTTGATCTAAGATTATATAGCAAAGGGAAAACTTCCATATTATATATCGACAACGAAATGCCGTTCAAAAACATATCGAAAATATCATACAAATGTTACATATTATCGAAAAAGGTGAGGAATATTTTATTTCTTTTAATATAATCAAAATGTATTGGTTCACACAATATCGAATTATTTATCGAGTTTTGTGTCAATTATCGATGACTCCATCGATTATTTCTGCCATAGATATTTTGATTAGACAGAAAATCAACTTTTCACATAATAACGATTTATTTATCGAGTTTTGTGTGAATTATCTGTACAGGATTTATATTTTCTGCTATAGAAAGACTGAACAAACTGATTATGAATCGAGCTTTTATCGATTTATCGTTATTTTCTGCATTCTCTAGACCGAACCATATGGAAAATTCAATGATTTATTAAAATTTTCCCTTGAATTGCTTCAATATAAATATAAATCAGAGTATAGAAATGGCGGTTATATCGAATTCGCTATTCAATTCCATGTATTTACTTCAACGGCTGACTGCCTGCCTGTCCATCAACTATTCTTTGGACACTTCGTGATGGAGAGTTGCCGGGGGGCAGCCGTTGTTGTACGGTGCGGTGGGTTAAGTCAGACCCATATCGAAAATGTCAGGATTTGCAGTCGCTTCTCAGTGGCCAGACAGCTTGGCAGGCATGGAGCTGCTCCAGGCAAGTGTTTCAATCATTCAATTCAAGTTTAGGACAAAGTCTAGGACCCGGGGCCCCGAAGTGGATTAGCAGCTTTTGTGTGTGTTTTAGGCAAGGGAATGTGACATCCTTTGGTTGCTATTGTTGTCGCTTTTGAATAATGTATATCTGGGAGAGTTCATACATATCTATATATATTGTTTATGATGAAGTGAAGAACATATTTTAACTATATATAATTTTTTTGTAATTGTACTTTCTTAAATATAAAGGATGATAAATCTTATATATTAATCAGGAATAATTTACATCAATTTTAATCTAATAAAATATACATTTCGATACTTGGTATTATTTTTTTTTTTAACACACATTATTTTCTTACACAAATGCGCCATTTATTTACTATTTATATAACTAGATAAACCATTAACTTTTAATTAACAATATAACAAATATTTAAAAGAACTCTGTTTTATGCACAAAATATTCAAGAAGGAACACACATAAGTAATCTCATATTAAATATTTTCAAAAATTAAATAAGAATTTATCTGGTTTTATGAGTATAAATTAATAAATGAAATCATTTATTTAAAAGATTTCCCTTTAAGGTCATGGACCAAAGGTCACTCTTGGCTCAGCCGCTTGGCTCTGAGTTTATTGTTGATCCAGAGGCCCTGAGGGTTGAGGTTTTTAATCTTTTGGTGGCTTTTGTCGACGATTTTCCGTGCAATTAGAGGGTGACTTCTCCTGTGGCATCTCCTCCACTATCCTTTTTTCCTATTTTCCATATTTTTCTCCCCCATTTTTGCAGTTTTTATTTATTATTTTTTTTCTTCTTTTTTTTTTTTTGTGCTAACAGCGCTTTTGACGAATGCAACGAGGTCGTGTTGTTCTTGTTGAGGTGAGTTTTGGGTGTGGAGTGGTCCTGTTTTTTGTTGTATTTGTATTTGTGTGTGTTATCCTGGCCTACAGGATAAAACCGGGCCAAGTTAACGATTTTCATGTTTTGCTGTTTTCTTTTTTTTCTTCTATTTTTTTTTATTTTGTTTTGTTTTGTGTTGTGCGAAGGAAATTTATGTAGAGGGTCCTGCTTGAAAGCCAAAGGAGACCTGAGTCCTGAGACCTGAGACCTGAGCCCCGAGCCTCGAGCCCCGGACCCGGACCCCCGGCCCCGTGATTTTGAGTTGTGCAATAAATTTTTATCTGTACACGGCGGAGTCCGGACAGCTCCGGACTTGCAGATTGAAGATTGAAGGGTTTTCCCAGCCACGGTTGCCAGCCATTAAACAACGCTGTCAGGAGTTGCCTGAAGAGCCGACCATTACACAATAGAAATTTCTTGGCCGTTATTTATTTTGTATTTTGCGTTGGCATTGTCAGTGTTGGCGGATTTTTGAAATTTCACTGAAGTCTTATATAATTATATATATTAAAGTATGAATTTTAAAATAATTTTAGTCTCGCTTTGAAGTTTCCCGGAAAACCTATAAAAAAAGATGTCGAAATAATGCTTTCAATTTTCTTGCTTTAAATTTTTAAGGTCGCTTGCTTCTTTAAAAGATTTTTTTCTCTCTCTCTCGCTCTCTCTTGCTCTAAATGTGAGATACATTTTTGCTCTTTTGTCAAGAACTATATTATTTTATTCCTCTCTTTCTCTGTCTATCTTGTTTTAAATGTGAGAGTAATGTTTGCACTTATAAGGCTTCTTGTTTTGGCAAATAACTCTCTCTCCTCCTATCTCTCTCTTTGCATTTCTTTCGATTTCTCTCTTCCACGCAAGGCAGTAACCACAGCTTATCAGCTCTACTAAGTAGCGAACGAGAGAGTTTAATTTTAACTGCTTGAAGCGACATTAAAAAAATACATGTCAGCTTTCAGAGAGTAATTTCTCTTTAGGTTATTTTTCTTTCTTTCTTATATATAAGTCTTAAGAGCGGAATAAATTTCCATTTTATTTATTGATAAACCTTCTTGGTTGTTTGTTTTAATTTGAGAAACATCACTTCGTCGAATTTATTGCAGTGACTTTAACTCTCTCAACTAAAATTGCACTTAATTGAGGGTTCCAAGAAAGGCATAATTTGACGGGAAATGTGCCAAAGTGACAGCAGCAGCAGCGGCGCTAACAGCTCTGCCTGTGAAGGTGCTCTCCCGTGTGTTGCCTGGTGTTGTTGGCTTTATTGTTATTGGCCAAGCTGCGTTTGCGGGCCATGTTTTAGCGCTGAGTGCCGAATGACATCTGGGTCACCTGGGCTCCCAGCTACCAGCTACCAGCTACCAGCTCCTGGCTTAACATATTCCATGCACCCGGAGCAGAGGCCCGGGATGTGTCCTCTGGCCATCGACGAGGACATTCACACTCTGGGCTGGTACAGTGCGGTTCAGGGCCTTAAAACGATTGATGGCTTAATACTTGTGGAGGGCGCTGGGCGTTCTTGTTGGAGGATTATACTGTGATTTGTGTGTTTTGCTAAGCAATCGAATTTGATTGGGCCATTGCCAGCAGGAACAGTAAATTATCATTTTAAGCATAAGGACAGTTCATGATTTATATTTATACCTTTACTAGCCACCTCTATATAAGAGATTTTAATTCTTCCCCCCCTGCCTGATAGCTAATAATATTCCCATAGTCCAGGTTAATATTCATAAATTAACTAAAAACCCAACTGTTGAAATCCGAAATCGAATTAACACATATTTACGAGATGATAATCGCCGGGCAATCGAAGTGAATTACACTGCTGGGCCCGCACTGTACGTGCCTGGGCGATAAAGCAATCATTTTAATGGCGTGATTAAAATTTCATCAGCTGAACTCAACGAGGCGAAATCCGAAATCCGAAATCGAAAAATCGAATTGAATCGAATTAAAGCGAACCGCCGACGCCTCCTCTGGCAAGTGGAGAGCAGAGATGTTTATCAATTATTCCCGATTTCGGATCTATGTGGGAATCTTTATTTCTTTTTGGTTTCTCAATTACCGCAATGCTCGCCCTGCTCTATATATTTTTTGTTGTGCTTTTTGTTTGGCTGGAAAAACCAGAGTGACTGACAAATCAATCAATGCTTATTTATAGAAAATCCCATCAAGGGTGGCGCTCATAAACAATTGAATTCATTTGCGGCCCCAAAAATGCGATTGCATTTGCCATACCAAGAAAATTTAACCCAATTTGAACACGTACTATGTCTGGGTATACACGCTAAGAAAAAAGCACGGATTTAAGGACAAAAAAATTAATATATTTACTGATTTTATAAATTGAGAGCCACAATTTTGTCGCTCAAAGAGAAAAAGCTCTCTCAGAGTGCTTGATATCTGGCGTGCCAAAGAGCAACGAGGAGAGACAGATCTTGAAAGATGCTCTCTCTAGAGAGAATAGAAGAGAACGAATACGTTAAAGTCTTTTTTGTTGAGAAATCTTTTAGCAAAGCAAGACGCAAGAGAAAAAGATTGAGAGAGTTCCATTTAACCTGTAAGAAAAGCGAACAAATAACAAGACATCTATTCTTTTTTAGGTGTATTTGTGTAAGCCAAATAGTAGTTAACTTTTATATTATAGAGTTAAAGTCCCAGTTAGGATCTCTGCTCGAACCTGGTCTTCCCAATGGACCTTCTTCTGGCAACACTGTGGGAAAAAAGAGTTTTTTTCTTAATTTGAACTTTTCTTTGGTAAATTTCCAACTCTAAAACTGACCTTCACATGTCCTGGGAACCGGTTCAAAGGCACTTTCCTTTTTGATTGCAGATCCTTGGGGGCTTTTCATTGACCCACAATTTTGATATGCGTCTTCCTGTGTGCGTTTCCATATTTTTTTTTTTTCTATTTTGTTTTTTACTATTTTTTTTGTTCCTTTTGATTTCTTAACTCTTCACTTTTTTATATTCCTCGTGTACATCCGTTATTGTTATTAAGATAATGCATGCGATTGACAACCTATGTGTCCCCAAAGGCCCCTAGTGTTAGGGATTCTTCTACTTGTTGGTTCTCGTTATGGTTGTTGTTGTTGTTGAACTTTTTGGTGGTTGGAATTATTATTATTAGTGTTGTTGTACTTTTTGGTGGTTGGTATTGTGGTTGTTGTTGTAATTGTTGTACTTGTTGTAGTTCCTTTACTGCGTTCTCCTCATTTCTTTAAAATGAGTTAAAATTTTAAAATTATAAGTTAGAATATTAATTATATTATATTTACCTATCTAGGTAGCCTTTCCGTTTTCATTTGCATCCATTGTTAGCAAGTGTCGTGTCCTGTGATCATTTTCTGTGCTGCGTTTTTTGTGTGCTTTCTCTTTTACCTGCGATTTTTTCTGTAATTTTATTTTGTTGTTTAGTGTAAGTAATTACACTTTCGTGTCTTGAAGATACCTCCTTACCTGTTTCACCTGCGTCGTCTGCTTGACAATTATTCTTAAACCTAAAAACTAATATAACAAAACTTAGCCTAGATTATTCACTTTACGCTTAAGCCTAATAACTAAATAACTAAATAACTAAAATAAATAGAAAATATAAAAACTGGTTGACTATAAATTTTGAAAAAGAAAATAATTTTTCTTCTTGTTTTTTCTTTTTGATGTTGCCGGTACGAGGTGTTGACTGAAACTGAGCTCTGTTGGGAGCTCGTCTAGCTAGGTCACATGACAGACAGGGAAAATTCGAAGTCATGGATTACTAGTTTGTAAAATTTGGAGATTTTCTTCTCTGCTTTTCAAACAATTTACTTAAGCCTACTAAGCACTGGGGGAGTTTTTTGTGATTGTTTAACAAAAGTGTTAATATTCATTTTAAGAATAAATCTTGCAACTTCTTTGCTTGTCAAATTAAATAATCTAACTCCTCTAAGATTACATAGTATGAAGAAACAGAAATCGATTATTTTCCTTATCATTTTTTTCTAACTAAAAAACATAAATTTTGTTTAAAGAAACTTCACATTATTTTTTATTAATTTGAAACCAATCAAAAAATTGATAAAGGCAATAAGTAACATATATTTGACTAAACATCGATTTTAACAAGATATATTTCTATATTTAAGCACCAAATTCCTTTACAAGGAACTAAAATAAGAACACCTTTTACTACTGTTAATTTAATTAATTTGAGGTTGATTTATTTAACTCAATAATAAATTTAAAGATAATTTCAGGCTAATTAATTTAACTCATTTAATTTAAATGATATTTTTGCTCCGTGTTCATCACATTCGCATTCGCATTCGTATCTGTGTATCTTTGTATCTATGTAAACGTATCTTTGTATCTATGGCGTTTCGCCTGGCACGGAGTCGTCTGTTATGGTCCGGACTGTGTGGACTGTGGGACCCCCCAACTATTATTAGCGGCACGCTCGACATGCAAACGTATAATGGATTTATATATGCCTTCCGTACTGTATGTACATACCTGCAATATATATATATAAGTATTATATATATGTATATATATGTCTATCTACACCGATGCCAAGGCACAGCCTTCCAGCAGAAAGCAGAACCCATTGCTCTGCAGGTGTTCAAATTTTCACATTTTTACCAGGTGCCTCAATTGTCCTTTCCTTTTTTTTTGTCCAAAAAGAAACTACAAAAGTGCACTGGAAAATAAAGGAAAAAATCGAAAAAATATATATATTATGTAATATTAAGTCTGACCATGCTTATCTGCTAATTATTCAATTTCGCTTTTTATGATTTAATTGAAAGTTTCAGAGTTTCGAATCTTGTTGATAAAATATATTTAATTTTTTTTTTCAACTGCATTTTCTTTCTTTCTTTTTTCCTGACGAACTTCTGCACAAGCATGCCTGCATAATTTACAATTCTTTTTTCGTATTTATAGTTGAAATATTGATTTTCATTTGTTACATTTTTGAGAGTTGTTACAAATTGTTCCTTCCCCTCTTTTTTATTTTTTTTTTAAATGGAATTCCCCCCTTCACACATAGGTGACTTGCGGTCAACAAGCTTTTTCCCACCTGGCCACATGTGGCGCTGGTGGCTTTGAAGCTTTTGTGGCTTATCAGTTCTTTGTCAGTGTCCAAACTCCTCGAAACTATATAGTTTCGTCCCGGAAAGCTTGACCGCAGCTTTCAAAACCCCCTTTTTCATCCCCCCTAAGCCTGTGTTGGCCTTCGATGTGTTCTGTTTTTTATGATGGCAGCTTAACTTATTTTTTTGTTATTTGTTTTTTCTTAGATCTTAGTTCAAAATTTGGTTGGTCTTTAAGAGTATTTTAAAGATCATACTTAACTGCATTACTCATACGCACTGTTGCCCATTGACTGAAAATAAGAACAAACAAATCTTTATTATAAAATAGCTAAATTTACCAAAATTAAATAAATAGAATTTAACTAAACAACTTTTTAAAAGCATAAAATATAACATATAGTTACAGACTGTAAAGAGCTGGGAATTAATACATTTCAGTTAATAAAAATCGAATAAAAGTGTGACAAGCTCTAAGAAAACTGCAAGAAGTGTGACCATGCTTACATTCCCAAATATTCAATTGTTTCTTTTTTTTTTCAAAGAATAAAAGCATAATTATAGACATTAAACAGCTCCGAATTAATGCAATAAGTTAATAATAATAAAAATAAAGTATGACCAGCTTTGAATAAAACTCTTGCAAGTGTGACCATGCTTATTTTATTAAGTTAATAATAATAAAAATAAAGTATGACCAGCTTTGGATAAAACCCTTGCAAGTGTGACCATGCTTATTTTTTAATTATATTTTCTTTTTTAAATTGTACTGCTTAGCACTTTACCAAAAGCCTATTTACAGACTTTAAAGTAGTGAGAATTAATCAAACAAAATGAATATAAACTAAAATAATGTAAGAATTATATTCTTACAAGTGTGACCATGCTTACCTCCTAGTTATTAATATTCTATATTTAATTTCTTCTTTGCAGATGTCAATTCAGAAGCTGAACGACACCGCCAATTCGGGCTACGTGAGCTCCGAAGAGACGGACTCGCTGCTGGTGAGTCAGAATCCAAATCCGTCACGCGTCGGCGGCGGACGGACGGCGCTGCTCCGCCAGGTGAAGAGCAGCTCCACAAATGGACCAACCGGAGCCACATCCACCTCGTCGACGGGCTCCGGCACTGGCTCGGCCACCGGTTCCGTCACGGGCTCTGTGGCGGGTTCAGCAGGAACGGGCACGGGAACAGGCTCAGTGGCTGGTAGCACGCAGGCCAGCAAGCCGACACTGATGCGCCAGGATCGGACTTCCACATATCTGACCAGTCCGCAGCAGTCACAGCAGGCGAGGATGGGCTCCGAGGAGAGTATGCGCGGTGGCGTCGGCGGTGGCGGCATAACGAATCCCCACGACGAGGATGTGGAGCAGGGACTGCTCCGGACGAGCCTAGTGCCTGACATCGAAGTTCACGAAGAGGACCAAGACCAGACCAACGACCAACAACAGCAACCACAGACCATATCAATTATGAATTTAAGCCTGAAGCCCGGCGACAGCCACAGTCACAGCCATAGCCATAGTCATAGTCCCAGTCCTGGACCAGGTCCCGGCCCCGGCCCGGGTCCCGGTCCCGGTCCCGGTAGCCATCCCAACTTGGGCACATCCTCATATCAGAATCTGGCCTCGAGCATACCGCCCAGCGCCCCAAGCCGGTGCCGGGCCTGCCGCAATTGCAGCCGTCGTGCTTCCACCACGCCCATGTCCAGCTCTATTGCGGATCGCGGGCAGATCGATAGGAGCGCCTCGCGGGACAGCGTCAAGAGCGCCTTCCAGGGCCAGGGCAATCTCAGTGGATCAATGTTGCTCCAGCTGCAGCAGCAGCACCAGCAGCAGCAACACTATCAACACCAGCTTCAAGTAGTTCACCAGCAGCAGCAGGTGCCACCTCCAGTCCTTATCACGTCGTCGCCCACAAACGGATCCCGGATAATTCGGCAGAGTTCACAGCCGGAGTCAAGCAGCACGGCCATCGTCTGCTGTGGCCCCCACTCCGCCTGCGTTGGCCACTCGCACTCCCACTCGCACACGGTGCCCAATGTGTCGCTGAAGCAGCTTAGGGAGAGCTCCGGCGACGGCATCGCTGGCATTGCAGCGGACTCTTTAAGGATCAACGGCGGCATGCGGCCCTTCAAGCAGGTGAGCAGCCAAAAGAAATCTATTGTCCAATGTCCCAGTGTTCCACAGAGTGTCCCTTAGCTCCAGACCAGAGAAAAGAATAAAAAACTGCTAGAGACACCACACTCGATCCTTAATTTATAATTTAATTAAATGAATTATAATTAATTATAGTAGCCCACGAGTGAAGCACCCAGTGGCGTCTCTGGTACCACCTAGGGATGGCAGGATATATCGATATATATTATAAACATAAACCGATATCTAAGCCTTACCATATATGGGCGCTAAATCGATATTCTGTTTGATATATCGAACCATGAAAATCGGAAAATATAACAATTGTCTGATTTATTTAAAATTTCGATATATTTCGATATGCATCCCTAGGTAATTCCTTGTACATACTTACATCCCATAAATCATACATGTCCCTGTGTAATCCCATCTACATATAATATATATTTAAGTCTATACCCGTATCGTGTAAATTCAATGTTTTGTAGCCACTGTATAGCGCACTATATATCTATATATATATCTATATAATATATGGATGTTGTGTTCATACAAGCAAGTCCCAGATCCTTGGCATATCTCGACAGGCAGGCAGGGCCAAACTATGATAGTTAGTTTAATTAATAATTATATCAATTAAATTAGGAAATTAAATTAATTTAAATTTTGAAAACGTTGGAAATAACTCTTTAGATGTCTGATAACTAACTAACCGCTAACTATATGCAATTATTTGAATTATAATTAAATAAGTGTGATCTTGCTTACTTAAAAAGCAACTAAAGCGATAAGCCTTACATATAAAGTAAAACTGCTCAGGTATTGCATCATAAAGAAAACTTTACGATTTCATAAATGAACAGAAATATCTTCTAAAAGACTTACAATTTGCATACAAATTTTAATTACAATGTGACCAGTTTTAGGGAATCGTTTAAAAGTGTGACCATGCTTATTTATGAAGCAACTGCAGCCCAGATATTGCTTCAAAAAAGTGGCGAAAAAAACGTTTATAGATCGTAAAACCACAACTAGAGTAGCTCTTTAACTATCAAAAGCCAATCCCTATTTGTATGGCCCATAAAGATCTCATTCATCACCCACAGAGAGATATAGAGAGAGAGAGAGAGATGCCTGGCCGAGATGCTAAATCGTTTGCCCATAACTCATCGCCATAAACACCAAGATGTTTTTTATGTCCAGTCTCGGATTTCAGTTTATTTATTTCCGAGATGTTTTCTAATAATCATAAAAACACGCTGAACTAAAGCTATTTGCAATGAATTGCTTGTAGTTTTTTCCTATTTCTTTATTTCTATTTTTTTTGGTTTATTTTCGTTTTTCGTTGAATTCATTTCTTCCTCTGACTGTTCTGGCGTTTTTCGCGCGCTAAAATCCAATTAGGGAAAATCAATATTGCTCATACGCCGCGTTAGCTCAACAATTATTTCGTTTGCCGTTTTTCTTTTTATTTTTTTCTTGAGCATAATTTAATATTTTGTTTACACGAGATTTGATCAAGGGGAGTGGGAAATAAGCTGGAGATTCCTCAGGCCTCAATACAACTTTTGCCCCATAATTACGATTCTGTTTCCCTGTTTGATTATTCATGTGGCAATTGAATTGTTAAGTCCCCGCCAGGAAATAAAAAAATAAAGAATACCAAAGGGCACTAGGCAAGGCCATATCTTTCATCTCTCATACCCAGGCCGAGGGGAATATAATTATAATTAATATCAATTTACGCCCAAAATGTCTGAACTTTTGCCGCTTCTGCTTCTGCTGGTGTCTTCCATAAATATCCCTGACAAAAAAAACCGAAGAAAATGAAGAGATACCGTGGAAAAGCCAGGAAAGAAAATGTATATATATATATTCTATATAGACGAAAATAATATCGCTTTCTTCATGCTGGAAGAGTGACCTTACCATGATTGATGAATGTTTTCACTCTTTGACATTTGCCGTCGCGTTTTCCTATTTTCCCCTGCCACCCGCCGCCCCGCATTTCCATTTCCAGCATTTTCCCCCGTTTCAATCTTTATAGATAATTGCGTTGGGTCTGTCTGTCTTTCGGCAAATAGTCTGGGGAAAAACGCCAAGCGGTAAAACATTTATGGAAGCTTTGCGAAAGCTTTTTTACTAACGTAAAAACACAGAAAAAAACAGAAAAAAAGACAAACAGGGAAAATAGAGCAGATAGCTGGGGGAAAAATCAAATGGGAAATCGGCGCGCTTAAGAGCTTTCAAGCCACATTTAACACGAATGAGGAAAAAAAGTGAAAGAAAAACATTTTAATATGCAATTCCCCTGGTGTGTCACCCCTTCGCTCAAAGCTTCAAGTTGTATATCTCCGAGAGAGCTTTTTGGTTGTAACTACGAAAGCTCGGTAACGTATTTTCAAGTTTTCAATTGTCTCCGGTCGTCCGCTTTTCCGCTTTTCCGCCTTTCCGTTTTCCGCTTCGCATTTCCCCCCAACTTGTTTGTTGTTGTTTTTATTGTTTCAAAGCTCTCTGACATTTAATTATGCAACATTGCAATGAACTTTTCATCCACATTTATCACTTGTCATAAATAATTTATTCAATATTTGTAGGATCCCTATCATTAGTCTTCTTTATCGTATATTTAGTCCTTAACATTATCGTATATATTTATATATACCTATATATCGCATATCGTATACATTAAGTTGGTCTCTGTATTACTGTATTACTGATCTATGTAGATTCAACTGTATTTCTATATATCCTAAAAATGTATATCCCTTTGAACCCTTTTGCTATTCTTGAGCAGGGCGTTGTGTCAAGGTGTAAGGGTTTTTTTTTTAATAAATTAATTAATTAACTATTTAAAACTTGCCATATAAAAAAATATTTTAGATCTTTTGTAGTATTTAATCTTTTTTAAAATCTATTCAGAAATTTGTCTTTAAATTTTTTTAAAGTTTTTTTTCTTTATCTTTCGTAAAACCTCTTTGATATCCTTCTAATATCTGTCTAAACAGACGGACTAAAATTTTTAAAAAACGTTCTAACATCTTTAAAGAATCTCTTTAAAAACTTTAAACAATCTCTTTAAAATCTTAAAGTCTCTCTAAATTTAAATCTCCATATAATCTCTCTTAGATCTCTCTCTCTCTCTTAAAACCTCTCAAAAATCACTGTATAATATATATAAAATATCTAAAATACCAATAAAAACTTGCTGAAATCTATTTAAACTCTCTTAAGAATTGTTTTAAAATCTGCCTTGAAATCTTCTCAAAAATCTTTTAGTTCTCGCACGGATTTCCAAAATAATATGTCTCGTAAAGCAGAGAGTGACAAATGTCCAAGTAAATCTCTGCCTAAATCGCTGTATGAGACACCTTAAAGTATGCTTCATAATTAAAGCTACCATAAATATAACATAGTATACTTTTGGGCAGGCGATATCGTTTCTTTTTTAAATTTTCCCTACACTCTGACAACAACGCACTGTCTCTATCTGTAGGATATCTATGTACGAGTATATATATTTCATATTTCTATGTATCCTTTGCTGCTATATACATATATCCTACCAGATCCTATGTCTACTATGTGTTTTCCTCACAAAAAAAAAATATAATAAAAAATAATACAGGAATTTAGCCTAGAAACTAACTAAGACCTTAACTTAAACTTTAAATCTGTCTAACTGTTCAACTGTACTAATCGCTATCGCATCCACTCTCGCAATCTGATCTCTTCAGGGCGTTCTTCTAATGCCTCGCACCTTGTCCGAAAGCCGAAAGTTGCGCCTTCGAAGGGCCTTCACCGAGGCCACTAACGAAACGCTTCAATGCTCCAAAATGGTATTTAATTTGCAAAAATCTCTCTAAAATCGTTATAAACAATTACCCAACAAACAAAAAAAAAGACCCATTTTGCCAACGATAACAACTTTTTGTTTAATGTGTACATAAATATTTAGAATGAATTTAAACAAAACAAAAAAAATAAAAATCGTAGTACCAAATTTCCAAAGAAAAAAAAGACCTAAAAACAGTTAATTTCCAATGGCAATGCATTTAAGCTTTAAGTGAGCGAAATTGAGGAAAATAAAATGGAGTAAGCCTTTGAAATCCAAAACCTTTGAAGTCCTTAAATATGCCCCAAAGTATGCAACGAAAAATATCACATTTTAGAGCATACTTTACGGCGACCTCTGTAAAAGATTTAAAATCTTTTTTTATAATTTTTTTTATATTTTTAAATACTTACAAACAAAATAATCATAAAATCAATTTATTATAAAAAACACACCACTCGCTCACTTAAGGCTTAAGCTATGACCTTCCCGCCTCCCAGCGGTCAAGTAGCTTGTTTTGTTATCGATAACAACCGCAACAACGCAACAATGCTAATGCAAATGCTAATGCTAATGCCAATGCTAATGCAAATGCTCCCCCATGTGCAATCGGTTGAGTTGTTCCTAGCCTGCACTGCCTCTATTCAATCTCCCCTAGAAATCTCACCGAAACGAAAGCGGTTTTTGAAAAACTTGAAACCAGAATGTTGAGCATTTTGACCGCATCTCCACTATCCATTCTCCAAATCTCCACTGTCCACCATTCCACTCTCTACAACCACTTCCGCTTTGCATCCGTTTTGAATGTGCATTAGTAATATTAGTTTATTTATAAATATATTAAGCGATGATGATCTATCGCCGCAGGTAAGATGTAGCTGAAAATATTATATATTTCCATATGCCTCGCACCGTATTGTATTCTTTAGAAGCACAGTTTGGAAATATATTTAGTGATAATACAAAAATATGTTATATATTTACTGATATAAATTATAATTACATTTTTGAGGGGAAGTTTGAACTTACTAATACAACATGACTTATAATTACCACAAGAAAATAATATTTGGGCACAGCTTTTTAGCTATTTAAATGATATATATTTTTAAAAATTATTCAAAAATATGAAAAAATATGCAATAATTTTAGTATTTCTTATCTTTTAACCATTTGGAATTATTTATTGTTCTAAAATATAAAACTAATAATTCATGTTCAATCATGATTATTATTCAAACAGTTTCCAGGGTATTTCAATCTCCCATCTCTTTGTTTTTCTGGGAAACCATCTATTAAGTGGCGAGCAGGAAGCATTTAACAATTTAACATTTTCCTCGATTGAAAAGATGCAAAATGTTCCATTTCCATGACGTAGAAGAACAATCAGGTGTTTGATTCTCACAATTCTCCCGCCGAATTCTTCCCTCCGGCGGATGTC
This sequence comes from Drosophila punjabiensis, assembly GCA_008042585.1. NCBI lineage: Eukaryota > Metazoa > Arthropoda > Insecta > Diptera > Drosophilidae > Drosophila > Drosophila punjabiensis. The sequence goes on from VNJR01006469.1 coordinate 359,104, forward strand.
TCTCTCATCGATTGATTGCCTCTACCGCTCTTCCGCTCTCTTACTTGTCCTCTCTCACTTATTATTATCCACCTGCTGCTTTGCCTCCACATGGGTTCCACTCGCATACACCTGCGATCCAATCCACAAAATCAAAGCGTACTAATCGGGTTCCATTGGTAGGGTATTAATCTAAGCATAATATCTTTGAATTTTATGGAAATATTAAAATATATTCAATGAGTTAAAGTTGTTAAATATGTAGCTAATATCGTTATACCAAAATTCAGATCTTTATGTTTATTATATATGAAGTTATTCATAATAAACTATAGTTTATGCCATTCTAAAACACCTACAAACCTAGAGTTTCAGGGTTAACACACTGTGTCACTTGATCAAAGCCTCTATAAGGTTATCCTTCACTTGCATACCGAAATTCAGATCAATATTGAATTGTATCAGAATATTATAATAAAAAATAATATATAATACTATATTAGTTACATTTTTGTAGATAAATCATTGAACTTTGGTAAATAAATAGCTGAGATCACCCTCCAGCACCATACCAAAGTTCACATTATTTTATATACAGGGTATTGCCTAGTCGATGCTTTAGTCGCCATTCAAAAAACAAGCAAAGAGTCAGGTCATATAAATAAATTGTTCGGTAGGTTGGCCATTTGTGCGTCGTCGTCGGAAGGGATCGCTCTCTCCAAACATATAGTACATAATTGATCCAGAGATCCGCATCTCCAGATCTTGCTTCGGATCGATTCGGTTCGGATTGGATCGTTTCGCTATAATACTGGAAGTGAACGGGTGTTGTGTCTGCTTCCCGTTCCGATCTGTTTACATTCTCTGGACAATTACGCAGTCGAAAAATTGACCGAAAATAATCCGCATTCAAATCAAAATCAAAATCAAATCTGAGCAGATTTTTGCCTGTTTCGGTTCGTGTTTTCATTATTTTTTGTTCTAGTTTTTTGTATCATATGTGAAAAGTGTTCAAAAAGCATATCCTTTTTCTGTAGAAAAAAGAAAAATGCTTTATAGCCTGTTTTGAAAATAATGAAAGATGGCAAAGCAAACCAAGAAATCGAGTTAATGTGAAAATTGCCAAAGAAAATAAATAAACAAAGCAATTTCGTTTAACAAAAAAATAATAAACAAAAGTTGATTTCTCAGTATAATTTCCAATTTACAGTACAAACTTGTAGGAAAAAATAAGTTACACAATATTCAAAGTTGGCAAACTCTTCTTCGTTCAAAATGCTCAAGTGAAAGTGTAAAGTTTTAAGCAGAACTATTACCATTTTTGGCCAGAAAATTTTGCAATATCATTGCGATCCTTGGAGCCTTTCCCCCCTTTCTAAATTTGAGCCGCGGAGCAGAGCATGTCGCCGGCCTTTTGCATGGCGAACGATTGCAATCAGGAGCCTGATTTTTATCACAAATGCCTTGCCACGGCCATGCCACCGCCGCCGATGCCGCCCACGCCGGCGACCGTTGTCCTAACGACGTCATTGCCAACGCCGCCACCGCCGCTGCCGGGGACCAGGGGAAGACCCTTCCCCTCCCAGTCCCACTCCCAGTCCCCCTCGCCATCGCCTTCACCCTCCCCCTCCGTATCGCCATCGCAATCGATGACGCTAATGCCGCCCATGTCCATGTTACAAGCTCCGCCGTCGCAGTCGTCGCAACCGCCGCTGCCGCCGCCGCAGCCACCGCTGAACGCGGCCGCCGTAATAATGACGCGAGCGGGCAGCGTCGGTGGCGCCACGAGTGCCGCCCGCAGGAACTCCCTTTGGCTGGAAACGCTTCGCAACACACGCAAGCTGTCCTACGCCAACGAGCGACCGATTTTGGTAAGCAACCTAGGCATATGCACTCGAAAAAAAAAATGTAGAAAAACTCCTGACAAAAATTCAAATATGAATATTCCTTCGAAATAAGAATTAAAATTTAAAATAATTTTTGTGAGCAAACAGAAATATAAAAAAATATTGACTATACCGATATTTTAAAGATTTCCTATTCAAATCAAAATTATATATAAGAACTGCAATTTTGTTTTGCGTTCTTAAGAAAACTGAGTAAATTTATGGATATCTTGCTATTATAACGATATCTGAAATAAATCGATATCGAAATAAGCAAAACAATAGTATTTTATAACAGTTTTCAAATATATTGTTATTTAAACTTTAAATGATATTGTTTTTAGATATTTAACTATATTCTTGTGGTAACAGTTCATACAATATGATGCAATTTTTGAGAAAAATGTCCCGAAATCGATATAGTTGAGTTAAGAATATTTTTGATTTGATATAGATACTAAATCGATAATAGACGCGAATGTCGATAAATCAATATTTTAAGTATGTCTTATAAGTTGATACAGCGGTAAAATTAAATCGGGAAAAGGAACACAAAAAAAAAATAATATTTTAAAGATTTGTTTGATTAGTTCTATTATTGAATTTTAAATATATCAAAGCTTACGATTTTTTTTATATAATTTTCAGCAATATAAGCACATTTTGGAGATTTATAAATAGTAAAAAAATTATTTAAAAACAAGAAAGGATGCTATCTTCGGGAAGACGAAGTCTACATACCCTTGCAGGAAAATCGATTATAACTAAGCCAAAAATGCATAATTTTCAATTCGGAAAGCTTTTCTTTGCTAGTTTTTAATACGATAATAAATCTGCATTCAATATTTAAATTGAATTTTTTATTTTGAAAATTAGAACATTTTGATTATATAAAATTATAAAATTTCAAAAAAATTTTCTAATTTTTTTTCGTTTAAACATGACTAGATCGACTCGGCTTTTTATGCTGATTAAGAATATATATGATTTTTAGGGTCGGAAATGACTCCTTAACTTCGTTGCAGGCTTAAGACTAAAATTATAATACCCTGCAAGGGTATACAAAAAATTAAAATAATATTCATTTTTCAATTTTAAACAAATGAAAAAAATTAAATTAAATTAAAAAATATAAAAATAATATTAATTTTTAATTTGCAACTAATTTAGAATATTAGAGAAATCTTTGTAGACACAAAAAGTTGATATGAGTTTTTTCTTCAATTATGCTTTTGACAATTTTCGCTCAGTGCACGCGTTAAGAAACAATGACGTATCTAGCTTATCTCAGCCATTTCCATTCGCCATTCGGTTTGGCGGCTTCCACGTGTCCCGCGTCCGAGACTATAAAAATAAATAAATCGCTGGCGAGAGAGAGCTAGCGCGCTCTTTTGTCTCCTCCGGGCTCCTCCGGTTTTCTTCTCTCTCTCTCTGTCTCTCTTTCTTTCTGTTGAGCAGTTCGAAGTTATTTTCAACCAGAGCATCTGCAGAAAATAACAAAAGCGAAAACAAAATAAGAAGCAAATAAGCAAAACGCACACGATGGAGCTTCCTCTCTTTATGGAAATATTTCTGAATTGAGACTTTTGATACCCTATAAAATGTGTGTGAAAATGTATGAAAAAAGTAACAAAAAGTGACACAAACTTTAGGGAAAATTTTGTAATGATCAAACTCGAAAATGGAATAAAAATTCTGCTTGTTTTTCAAAACAGATTTCAGATTATAAAGCATAAATAAAGTAAATATAAAATGTATATTAGGAATTCAAAACAAAGAAAGAAATGTAAATATAAATCATAATAGAAATTAAATTTAAACGATTTTTGTCTTGCTTAAAAAGGCTTCAAGTAAGCACATTTCTCAGGTTTTAGGTTTCGAAAATGATTTAAATTTATAAAATAATTTTTTAAACATTTTATGATTTCAAGAAAATCAATCAAATCGACTAAAAAGAGTAAAGCAATAAAAACTGCTGTCCATGTGGCGTATGATTAATATTTTTACAAAAATTACTCATACGTAATAATGTGAATTTTGATTTGTTTTTAAATGCATTTAGTTTTTAGATTAAAAAGAGTTTAAAGCCAAAAAAGTGAATTAAGAGAAAATAAAAGGAAAGGAAAAATAGAGAAGGAAATTCATAAAAATATGCTGGGGCGTATGATTAATATTTTATGAATTTTTTTTTTAATTCTTTATACAAATTTTGTTTTTAAATTTGGAAAATGTACTATATTTTTATTAACTTAAAAAGGCTCATAGTAAAATAATATTTTTTATTAGAAAAAAAATAAAGTGATGTCCATGTGGCGTATGATTAATATTTAAAACGGAATTACTCATACGACATGTTGAATCAGAAAATTACTCATACGACCTAATGTAGCAGAATATTTTCATTTTAATTTTAAAATATTAATTTATGTCATTAAATAAATTTATAAATAAATTTTGTCGAATAAAATTGAATTTTATTGAGCAAAATTTTTATTATTAAAAATATTACACCCCTTTGGGAGTTGAGAGCTGGTTTCAATTTGAACTAAAAAATAGTACAAATTCAAACTTTCTCAAATAAATAAAGCTTCAAATAAGCATAGTTTTTATTTATTACAAAGTTTATATTATTTATGATAGTTCTTTTAGACTACAAAATAATATGCCCCTTAGTTTAGAGGCCCCAGGGCAGGATACTCCGATAGTAAAGCCGTTTTCTGGGGGGGAAATGAAAGCAATAACACAAAACAAATGTGCGAAAAAATGAGAAACAAGACACAAAACACATCGCAATGGCGATTTCCAAACAAACAAACAAACAGTAATCATTTAAAGAGGGTCTATATGGCGCTATTTGGGCATTCCATCATCCGAATCTGAATCTGAATCTGAATTCGAATCTCAATCAGATACTGGATGCCCATAAAGTCATCCAAGTTCATCCAAGTGTTTGGAATCGAAAGGTGTCTGCCTTATGCTTTGATATATTGTTTACAGCATCAACGATTTCAAATGGCTCATCATTATTATAGTCACTATCTATATACATATATATTTTTGGAAAATCGAATTGAGTAAATTTCAGGGTCAGTATGGTTTCTTTTTTTCGGAGCCATAATTTATGCCTTGACTTCCGGAGTTTATCAACGAGCCGGGTGTGTGTTGTTGGTTCCATCAGATATATAAGATACATATATAGACTCTATATAGAGCGGGCTATTTAAACAATGGCCACGTAACGTAATTAATGGCATATGCAATATAAAGCAAATAAGGCATTGAAAAGGAACAGAACGGAACAGAACAGAACAGAAACTGAACGGAACAAGGGGTCCTCAGATGAATTATCGATGCACACACACGAGTATATATATATATATATATATATATAGGGTCGTACTATAATGCCAAATGCGAAAACCTGAAAGCCGAAAGGCAAACAGTATGCAAATGGGCAGAGAACAACACATGCGTGCATATTTAGATGATGATAAATATTATATATATGTGCAGTCGAGTCAGACTGCTGCTCCCAATGGGTATTACGGGGTGTCATCTGAAATATTTAAGGCTTGCTATTTGCTTTGCCAACACGACTCCTTTGAGCTTTCCTCCAGTGACACGTTCACTTCCATGTCCACGTCCACATCCACATCCATTTTCACTTCTACTTCCACATCCACATCCACGTTCACGTCCTTGTCCATATGTCCGCATTTCGAGGACTTTCAATCGACCAAGTCAACTATCAACTGTCAGGACCGGCCAGCACAAAGGACCTAACACACAAAAGGTGGAGTGAAAGCGAAAGGTGCTAGTGCCGAGTCCTGGACTGTGTTTGTACTGTGAAAAATGCTGGCCAGGTGGCCTCAATAGTCCCAATAACTTATTGCCTCGGCATTATGCGGCGAAAAATAGACGAGGAACTTTTTAAAATTTCATGATAATAGTCGAAGACCCGCGGACTGCAGTTTTCCGTTCGAATGCCTCACAGCACTGCACGAAAAAACGTGTGTAAATATTGATTCTTGAAAAGAGAGGAAAAAACATGTTTGCTTTTAGATATTTGGATTTAAAATATACCTTTTCATTAAATACATGTAAGAAATGATTAAAAGTATTTCTTCTTATCGAATTCTCTGGGTTTAGTTTAATTTTATAATAAATATATCGATATATCGATAAGTTCGGCTGGTTTTTTTTAACATGGTAGACATTGAAGTAATTTAAAAAAAAAGATGTTTTGTGCGACCGATCGATAAGTTCGATACAGCATTGAAATATCGATATACCTTTGAAGTAAGTAGATAAAAATTGTGATTTCATCGAATACTCAAGCTAAAGATTTATTTTTCGATACTAAAAAGTAAACATAAATCGATAGGTTTAACAAATAGACAGAAATATTATTAAAATATTAACACGATATTGTATATGTCAAGTCGAATCAAAATTTAAGCTTTAACTTTGATTATGATGGGTTAAGATCATCGATAAATTCGATAGACATTTTGGAATATCGATATTTAGTTGGAGTAACTGGGAAGCTAACATGAAAAGAAAACCGATAAGTACTTTAACTTCTATATTTTTTTTGTCACCGTGTACATACGGTATAGCATGCCCTGCTCTTTACGATAATATATAGTAACCCCTATATATATGCATATATATATATATATATATATATATATATATATATAAATATATATCTGTTTAGATGGATGTGCTCGGCCGTATATCTTAGCAAGTGCATGCATGGCGACTCTAGATGTTTGCCCAAGTGTCCATCAATAAAATATGACAAGAGGCACTTTTAGCGGACTGTCCCCGAGCCGTAAGACTAAAGACCGAACCCGGGGACCCGGACCCGGACCCGGTCCCGGACCCCGATCCACTTCAATGGCCACGGAATCGTCGCCGACGATATAAAGGTCGCGCCGCAGCGAAACGAATCCACTTACAGCTGTTCTGAGTCATTTGCCAAGGTGTACGGGTACAATCGAACCGGAACGGACCGGACCGGACATCGGTTTCGGCTCTGCGATTATTGCGACCAGATGTCCCGTCTTTGAGGGCATGCACCTGTGGTGCAACCAGGTCGCAATATGATTCATTCATTCGTTGAGATCTTGGGCAGCTCTTAGCGGCGGAGGTCTTTCAATTTGTTGTCTTAGGCACAAGTATTGCGACGTCACTTCACTTTAGAAATATTATGAAAAAACGGAATGTTATCGATAGAATTCATAGAGTTACTATAACATATATCTAAAGCAATATATAGGTTATAAAATCGATATATCATTTGCATTAATAATAAGGTAAACCAAAGCAATAATTAGGTTATTATCTCTATGGAAATATACGAGTATGTATTTGCTTCGAAATTAAGATTTATCGATGATTTTGAGATGTGCTGGCAAAGTAACATATATCGAAAGGGAAATCGAAGCATATATTTATCGAAAATTATCGAATTGTAGAGGGGAGTACCGAAAAATTCTCTGAAACTGAAAATATTGAAAATAAATTCCCCGAAATCATAAGAAAGAATGCATCCTAGACACTCTCTTCCCTTAGTTGCAATTGAAGTAGTTTATCGAAGGCACAGGCACAATCAAGAAAGTCCTAAGCCAGCGCTGAATATGAATCTAAAACGGTATCTAAATATATATATATATATATATTATACCTCGATATTAAAAGCCCGAGAAGACGAAGGCAAGACGGAGGCTAAGGGGATTCCGGAATGGCAAATGGCTGACAAATGCATAAAGTTTTCATTTCAATGAATTATTCAAAATCCGACATGACAACATTTTGACTATCTGTCGTTTACGTTGACATTTCCATTTGATATCTGGGTCGGACTCGACAACGCCACCGTGGATTATGTGTGTGTGGGTAAGGATAAACTCTAAAGGATGGGAAAAGGATGGGCACTCTGGGCACTACAGGATGTGGAATGTGTGGACTTAGGTGCGATGTCCTCCCATTGATGATGGAGGCAATTGGAATTGCAATCTCGCTGGGAACACACACAAGCACACACAAGCACAAGCACATTTAAACAATGCATTAATTTATTTAAATGAATGTGGGGGGTCCTTAATAAGGCTTTGGCGGGGCTTTCGCAGAATCTGTTGTAAGGGATTTCACAGGTACAAGTTGTTGACGGTTTTCCCCCTAAAAGCTGCTTTGCTGCACTGAGCTAAACGATTTATAAGGGTTTCTTATATAATATAACTATCTATGATGAAAATATGACATATATTTATATTTAATTATTAAAAATTTAATGAAATTAGAAACTAAATAAATACCTATATTATGAAATAGGTTTCATATGTCTTTTAAATATATTATAAATTTCCTGCTTTTTTTTTTTTTTATTACTTGACAGCTTAATAAGAGTTCCAAAAGATATAACTCTCTTTAATGAGTTTTTATGATAAAAATGATTACAAAAAATACTATATGCATTATATATAACTTTTATTTGTTAAATATTCCGATTAGTGATACAATTTCATTCACATTTTCCTCACTATATATGCCAAGATGCCAATTAGTTGGATTAGACAAGACAATTGAAATTAATTGGCATGCACACTATGTTTTTGAGTTGTCCGCGGGGCCTCGAGTGATCCCTTTCTTAGTAAATCCCGTCATAGGAATCGGACTTAAAGGCTTAAAGGCTACTGGTTCCAGGGTCGGGGCTCAAGGATCCAGGATGAGGAGTGGAGCAGCAGCTGTTACGGTTGCTAGGCCAATTCATTTGTCAGTTCATCAACGCCAAAGAATGCATTCGCATTCGCTTTACCATCCGCGTATCTGTGAGAGTGCGTTATTCAAGTGTATGTTCTCGTATCTGTGTGATGGATGCGTGAGCGTGTGTGCTCACAGTCAGGCTCTACTATAGCAAACTTTTTTTCGACACTTTCAAAACTTTTTTTATTCTTTAAAAGCAAGCCTAAGAGTGTTATCAGAGAACTGATCTCTTAAATATTGCTGTTGCTACCTCCTTTTATGGCTTGTTTCTCTGATAGAGAAAGAGAGAGAGAGGGAGAGAGAGAGCTGATCGCACTTATAATAGTAGTTAAAAAAAAAGAATGCCCTCTGGATATGCATGTACACACACATATATACTTACATATATGCGTTACCTGCTCATATTTGTATTGAGTTTATTTCTTCAAAGTATTTGTATGATCTGAGTGGCTCTCCTTGGCCAGGCCGACCTGTACATCCGTATTCGTCTCCGTATATCCTTTGCATGCACAAAATATAGCCGAACAACGTGACTATAGTCCAATGTACGTATTATGTGTGTATATATGTATGTACATACATACGAAGCGGGCAGTGGCAATTGGCGATGACAATGAAATCGCGTAGCTGGAACTTTGAATTGAGCATCCATTTGGGAATGGCTGGAAGATGGAGAGTGGGGGGGGGGGGGGGTAAAGGGGAAANAGGGAAAGGGGGAAAAGGGGGGGGGGGGGGGGGGGGGGGGGTAAAGTGGAAAAGCGCGAAGAGGAAGCAGAGAAAGAGAGGTTGTGTGGAAGAAGACCGAGGAGGACCGTCACCTTACGCAAATCGGAGTTGGCCAATGCGCAGGACCAACCGAAGGCCACGGACAAAGCCGCTCTCTTTTCGGCTCCCTCTCCTTCCTTCCTCCTTCTTTCCCGCTCCCTCTCCCTATCTCTCACTGTCGCTCTCCGCCACCCATCTCTCTTTTTGATTTCTAAAATGGAATTTTGAATGCCCAGAAGGAGTATCTGTGTGTGTGTATGTGCGTGGAACCTCAAAAGGATTAACTTGTAAAGTTCAATTTTGATTTTCGTATTGCGTGTCATTCAGTCATTATGCCCATTAGTTATCAGCGGAATGAAAGGAAGAGCAAAAAAACTAAAAACGAATAAACTTTAAGCGAAGCTCAAAGTTCAAAGAAGAAGAAGAAGCAGCTTGAAGCGGCTCCTCTTTTCTCTTCTCTCCATTACTTTTCCTCTGTCGCCGCCAGCGTCGCTGCCTCCAGCTGCATGTGTGGGTGTGCTCCTGCCTTGTGCGTGTGTATTCGTGGGTGCGCGGAAGTAAGATGGCCATACTATTTGAGAGCCGAAAGAGCGACAGAGAGAGATAGAGATAGAGTGACAGCGCCTAACAAAGTTGAGTGGATTGGAAATCAGTAGAGGAGAGAGCGAGAGAGCGCCGACTCGCTCTCTCGTACACACCTCCTCTTAGTGTTTAGTGCTCCTTTCGTGTGCCGCCAAATTAAACACACATGACAATGCCAATTCATTATGGCCGAAAACGAAAACGAAATTGCAATTGCAGCAGCCTCAGTCGCAGTCGCAACAAAAGCGGCAGCCATGACTGCGACGCTGACAGCGGCAGCGGCAGCGACAGCTGATAAAGACAGTTTGACAGGCAAATCTGGGGCCAAAGCGCAAGAAGAAGAAGAAGACGACGGTGAGAGGTGGTAGCACAGCCCGAGGAAGAGAGTGGATAAGTAAAAGTTGAAGAGCACTGCACCCACACCCATTTTTTTTGGGTAGTTGTTCACTTTATGTCGTTACAGCAGAGCCTCCACTGTGGAGGACTCTTAAAATTCATAATTATGAATTAATTAATTTCGTATAATCCATTTTATGTTGACCTTATTTTGGTCAATAATTTACCTTATTTATAGTGGTTTTTACGATACATCTGATCTCTCAAAACCGAATTAATTATCGACCATTACAAATAGATTTCATAGTATTGTTCCTGTAATCTGTGAGCTCTACCCAGGCCTTCCCCTGAACTTTATGATCTTTTTTTATTTTTAAGAATACAAAAATCGACTATTATTATTATTAAGGAAGAAAAATATATATGTATATAGTAAGTAAAATATATAACCACAAGAAGTATTAAAAAAAGAACTACAGTTTTGCTAGCCACTTTGATTTAATAACTATTATATGGGGCTCACAGCTGCGATTCCATATTTCATAACTGACTGTTTCTTGGGTTATTTACTCTGGCTCACATTTTGTGGCTTCACTGTATTTTTACGGCTATTTATCAGTCGTGACTTGTCAAGGGATCCGGGAAAAAAGAGATCGGGTGCCGTTAGTACCGTTAGTTAGTTAGTAAGTTTCGCTCTTCGGTCGGATCTCCTCTTCTTCTGGTTTGACGTGCGCCTCCTTCGTTGCCACTCCGACGCTGGCATTGTGGTCGAGTTAATTCGAACTTGGTCCGTTCGTTTACAGCCGACGTCGACAGCGACAGCGACAGGGACATCGACAGCGAAGCGACAGAGCTTTGGAAGATTCCGTCCGTTTCGTTTCGTTTCAGTTATATTTGTGTGTTTGTGTGTACCCATATAGAGCCACAATTCTCTCACGCTCTCACGGTTGCAACCAACTAGGGCAGTCAAACATGTATTCAAACATGCTCGAAGAACAAACAGAGCCTGATCACATGGGTGCTTGGGTCTCTGGTTGACCCACCCGGTAACCTCACCTAAAACTCTATCTGGAGATTGTCCAGGTCATGCTTCTTGCCGAATATCAAGCTTAGCTTGTTCCGCTGTTTGTAAGGGGTATATTTTATATTTGTATATAAATATTTTTAAAATTTATATATACAAAATTATTTTTTAAATATTTTAATTTATTTTAGCTACGAATTTGAAAAAATAAAAACAGCATTAATAAACCAAAAATAAAACACATACACTTTGCTGGAAGCTAATCATCTTTTGAAAGTTCAAATGAGTTTGATTTGGGGGCAACACAGCCCATCGAACATTTCAACATAACATCCAATCCAGCTGTTTACTTCGAACATGGCGAGCGTCGACGTCGGCAGAGAAATTGCTCGACAGAACAAAGTGTGCCTCTATATAAGTTACACTATGGTCTGTATTCTGTATTGTGTTTACACCCATGGCTGACGTAGCGAGCGCCGATGAGCTAAACCTTCACGAACGAATAATAATATAATAATAACAACAATTGACATACCTAACGTCTTAACAACAAAATTGAAGCAAATAATATATAAATAAAATATACGGCAGACAGCAACAAAAAAAGCAGCACGGCATGAACAGCAGCAGAAAAAATTATAATAACGGCAACAGCAACAGCAACAGCGACAGCAACAACAATTACAATAACAATAAGAAATACGATAACAATTACAACAATAACACCTGCGGTCACCGCTACATTCACAGCCACAGTCACCGTACCAGTTACAGTTACAGTTCCCTATATCGTTATAATTCGCGTTACCGTTACCGTTACACGTACAACTACGTTTACCGCAACCGAAAAGCGAGCTACAATTTTTTTCCAGTGCGTGCGTGTCTGTGTGCTCCGCCAGAGTCGATGAAATATCTATTTCGAAATCCTTTCGTTGCTGATTATATTTATTAAATAAAGAGGAATAGCGGTACATTTACCACGTTTACCTGGTGTTTTTTTTTTTACCGGATTCCGGTCACACACACACACACACTCTCACACAACACACACATCATACACACACGCACCGAGTAGAAGAGAACAAACATTGAAAATGAAAGCCGAAACAATGCGATAACGGGATAACTAACAAACCAAACCCAAGGCGAAGAAAAAGAAGACGAAGGAGGAGGAGAAGGAGGAGAAGCAGCCGCAACAACAACAGCAGCAGCAAGCGAAATAAGGTGAATAAAATATGATTTAATTGAGGCAAACAAAAAAAAAAGAAACATTAACAGAAACAGAAAAGAAAAGGGTTAGCAACAACAACAACAACAACAACAACAACAACTGAAATAACAGTAGGCCACAGTAACGGGAGTAGCACTGCTCGCGTCGCTGCCGACGTCGCAGCATCGCCCCAAGCCAAAAAGAAGTAAAGGCAAAAGAAGTATAAAAAGTAAGAAAATAAGAAAAGGCTAAAAACGAAAGGGCGCATACATACAAACACACATACAAAAAGACACATAAAGGCAGGAGAGAAGGAAGAAAGCATCGCGAAGGAGCTGTGAAAAAAAGCAAGCCGAACAATGGCGAAAGTAATATATCACAATATTTCCCATCCATAGATAAATATCTCAACACGCTTTCCATGAAGATGTTCGCGAAAGTAGCGCAAACAACAGCGGAGCGGAGAGTGAGAGTGAGAGAAGAGAGAAGGGAAGACAGAATAGTTAAGGGAACAAAGAATTCTTCGTCTGGGAAAAGGAAAGAAAAAATAAAAAAAAAGGAAAACAAGCTTATTAATGTAAAAAAAAAATTCAGGGAATATTTGTTTTTTCTTTCTAATTCCTTACTAATCCGCTTTTTTTTCCTTAGTTATAATAATATATTTGAAAGTTCCTTAGCATAGCTAAGGCTTCTATCAAAAGCCATATTTTGTTACTTTTTTGTTGTTTAACTTAATAACAAAGAATTTATTGAACTGAACAATAAATGTAAGAAGTTTATGTTGAAAGAAAGATGATAAACTTAATAAAGGTATAAAGAATTGACTTTATTAAAGGGATCTATATCAAGAGTAAAAGTTTATTATAATATTTCCATAAAGTTATTGGGAAAAAAACTCAAACTTTGATATATATCGACAAATATAGCATTTTACCTTAAAATATCGATATAATAAAAAAGTATACGATTAATATTATTCAAATTTATTCGTTGTCTATTTTTTATATAACCATATATCATTATTTTTTAATTTCCTTCTATGAAAAGAATGTATCATTAACTTTGCAAAGACATGTTCTTAATATATAAAAAAATAATAATAATAATAAATAACCAATAAATTTGAACAGAAAAAAAATTAATGTTCTATTTATTATCTTCCCCAAATGAGAGGATCCCCGTAATGTTCTTACACAACATCCTCTCTCTGTGCCTCCCTCTCTCTCCCTCTCTTGCCTCTTGCGCTGATAAAAAAAGCATAGCATACTACTCCGCGCTCGCTGCGAGCAGCCATAAAAGAAGTAAAAGAAACGGAAAAACTTTGAAGCGTAGGCCAAAAATTTATGATTTTCCTGCATATGTGCGTACACAGTACATATATTGCAATATGTGTGTGTGTGTTTGCTGGTGTAATGAGTAAGGGGTCGGAGAGAAAAAAAAGGAGGAAAAAGCTCAAAGAGTGATTCAAACTTTTGGTTCAACCATCAACTTTTCTTGTTTTTTTTTTTTCGCCTTGAATATTTTATGAAAGGCAGATGAAGTTGAAGTTGAAGTAAAGTCCATCATTAAGCGACCAATATATATATTGGACGATATAAATTGCTGTCGTCGTCGTCGTCGTCTTGGCCTTCGTCTCATGTAAATTTCACTCGAAAGTGAAAGTGAAATGCGAGGAAGAGCAGCAGGAGCAGGAGGGGGGGTAAAGGCCGGCGCAAAAGTAAAAGTAAGAGTGATAATATTAATATAATTAGACTTTGTTTGTTCGCTCTTCCCCCCCCCCCCCC